>JAJOZX010008864.1:0-20000 GCA_023014485.1 Bathynomus jamesi | reverse complement strand
TCATAAAAGATGATTTTGTCAGGTTCAATAAAAATTTATTAGCAGACATCCATTTATACACATTTTCTAATTGCTTGTTCGTTTTATCAATCGGAAAGTCTGCGTTATGAAATAAAAAACCCACTCTAATAGACAGAGTTTATTTCCACAACCCGAGGAGGATGCCAGTGGGCGTCGAAACTTGTGGAAATAAACTCTGTCTATTAGAGTGGGTTTTTATTTTCATATTTTGACCTTCACGTAGAAAAAAGTGAAGTTTTTTGCATTTAGTGTGTGTTATGATGGGAAGAAATAAGTGTGGTGTCATCTGCGTATTGTACGCAATTAATGTGGTAGAAAGATAAGAATCCTTGACGTGAATTAGAAATAGTAATGGCCCAAGAATAGATTCTTGTGGGATTTTTAATAATTAGGAATGAAAATACAAGGAAATAAAAAGAAAATAAATACCGGACAAATAAATTATCAACGTTCATTACAGATGCTGAGGATAAATTTACTGGATGAATGGGTTTCAAACTTTTGTGTGTGTGTGTGTGTGTGTTATATATATGCGCCTCGGTGTAGTGGTTAGCGTCACTGACTACGAATCCATCGGCCCCGGGATCGAGACCCGGTGACGGCAGCCGGCGCGCAGCAAAACCCAGCTGTTCGACCTTCCACACAATAAAGAAAGTGGCTGGTAGATAAATGGGTAGGGTTGCTGGTGGGGCGTGGTTCGGATTCCACGTTAAACTGTAGGTCTAAGTTGGAGTGAAAAGCTTGACTTTCGTCAGAATAAACAATTCGGGCGAAAGCTAACCAAAGGTGTGTATATATATATATATTGCGAACATAGAAGCCATACAAAGGCCTTTTACGTCTAGACAGAGGAAACGAAAGGTGAAGACTATTGGTCTCGATTACAATCCCTGAAACCGTACTCTCTGGAAAGAAGACGCGAGCTGTACACAATGATATACATATGGAAAATACTCGAGAGTTTTATCCCTAACATTAGAAATAAAAAAATAGAAACAAACTGGAATGAGAGAAGAGGCAAACTTTGTATTGTTCCAGCTGCGTTGGGACAGGGGGCCGTGCAAATGAGGATGTAAAATACTCTCAGAATACGAGGGCCAAAGCTTTTTAATGTCCTGCCAAAAGAAGTGAGGAACCTTCAGCACACCGACCTGAATAGTTTCAAAAACCAGCTGGAGAGGTTCCTGCCATGCGTGGCTGGCCACGAAGTAGGAGGAGATCGGAAAGCAATTCCTTCCTTCACGAAATCCTGCAAATGAGTGGGGATGCTGCAGAGGGGTCGATCGATCCTGAACCGTCGTTCAACCCCTCATAAAGTATATACACATTTATTATATATATATATATATATATATATATATATATATATAGAGCTTTGTTAGGTTTTCATAATAAGTTTAAAATCGAGAAAATCATTTGTAATCACCCGGTGTATATATATATATATATATATATATATAATATATATATAGAGAGAGAGAGAGAGAGAGAGAGAGAGAGAGAGAGAGAGAGAGAGAATTACAAGGATTACAAGGACAAGAAGAAACCTCACAGACAGGGCCGGACTTTCACCTGCTGAGGCCCTAAGCTATATGAAATTTGAGGCCCTTCTCTAAAAAAATTCGGGTAAAAAAATTTAAAATAATTATTACTATAATTATTATTTTTTATATTAATGTTAATGATAAAGAAAAATAATATATATATATATATATATATAATTTTTGATGAATTAGTGTTAAAGAATAAAAACTAATGATAAAATAAAAATATATTTAAAAAAAATGAGGCCCCCGAGGGTGTGTGGCCCTAAGCTATAGCTTATTTAGCTTATAGGTAAGTCCAGCACTGCTCACAGACCTTTCAGTCCAGTCGCCGAGGCTCCTGCTATTAAACTGACTCATTTTTAACTTATTCTAGCAGTAGTAGTAGAAAAGTGGATAAACAAACATAAGGCTCCCTCCCCCACCCTCCGCTTTCTCCTCGCCAGAGGCGAGTACGGAAAAAGGTTAAAAAAATACCTTTACCCTGGAAAACTAGCCAAGGAAATCTTACAGGAAAGAAGAGCATATATAAGCTAAGTCTACAATTACGCTATGCACACATAGAGATCATACACTAGGTAGCACTGCTGTATAAAATAACCAATAATATACTTGTGCCGATTGCACATCAGCCACTTGGTATCGTCACAAAAACCTCGGTTTTGATTTTATGCAAAATATTTACGGCTGTATTTACCGAGGTGTTGGTTCAACAAAGACTCCATGACACACTTCAGACTCGCCACAAAAAGATTTTGTGGCCCTTGCTTGTACCCTTTCCAAACTTTCTATATCCTTCCTAAGGGACGGAGACCAAAACTGCACACAATACTCGAGCTGAGGTCTAACTAGTAAACTGTAAAGAGACATTACAATCTCTTTGTTTCTAAATTGGAAAGTTACAGAGTTACAGACTAACAACGACCCTAAGATTCACTCTAGGCTAGTCCAAGAAGGAAGTAGAAAAGTTAGAAATAGTAATGAAAAAAAGAACACTGAAAACATATACTATGTTTACTCTTACAGACGTGTAAAGCTTTCTCACAGGAATAATATAATAGTAAAGTATAGAACAGACAAGGCTCTCTCTCTTCTGCAAAGCTCTCTCCCTCCTCATAAAGAGAGAGAGAGAGAGAGAGAGAGAGAGAGAGAGAGAGAGAGAGTGGCCGCAGTTACCTCTTTTAAGAACAGAATTGCATATACAGTAAGAGCTCTCTCCCTAGCTCACTAGTTTACTTCTCCTGAAGAAACTTAGAAAATGTCAACCCAAAAGTCAAATTTCTGATTATTTAAGCATCAAAAATTATTTTTCATTAAACAAAATAACTGAGAGACATCAAGTAATTTCTGCCCTTGAATAAAACTTCGCAAACCCTGAGAGAGTCCCTCAAGGTATTGAACGGACCTGCCTGCCTGCCTGGAAACCGGAACAAGTGTCAACTAATATATCGAAAAAGCAAACTTCTTTATTTTTTTTATTATATATACACACCACGTGTCCCCCCAAAATGTTCTTATTTCTAAATAAATGTTTTAAGCTAAAAAAAGGAGTCAAGACAAGAAGAAAAACGCAATAGGTACGTAAAACAGGAGTTTATCAACCTTAATTAAACAACATGTTCGGTGTAATCCCAATTTTTTCTAACAATATTCAACCTTACACAAATGTTTAACATAATTTTTGGAAATAGCTCAGCTGGGATGTTGTTGATCACCTCATAAACTTTGGTCTTTAGGTCTTCAAGTGTCTTATGTTTGGTTAGGGGGTGTGAGGTCAGGTGAGCATGGGGGCCATCCCATTGGCTCATAAAAGGAGACTAGTCGCCTGGAAAAATGCTTCCTCAAAAAGGTGCGAGTTTCACAAGCAGTGTGTGGAGGTGCTCCATCCTGTTGAAACCAACGTGAATCTGGAGTCATGCAATTATTTCTTTTACGGGACAAACTGATTAGTTGCGATAAGCAGAAATCTTGTAGCATCTGACCATAGGAATTTTGCGTTACCGTTACTGCTTTTCCAATTTCTTTCTCAAAGAAGTAGGGACCTACTACACCACACCACCCAACAACGACTCAAATGTTGAATTTAGCAACACTACGTGGAAGCTCTATTGGAGCGCCCGCATGATTTACCTAGTAACGAAAGTTTTGCTTATTGATCTCCTAAGATAGATGTACATAACACTCGTCAGTGAAGTGGATGCGTTTCAAAAACTCAGGATCTTCTAGCTTTGCTAACATCCATGTTGTGAATTCCATTCGTTTTTGTTTTTGAACATTAGTCAGTGAAGTTTGTGAAGGAATTTTGTAAGTAAAAAGATATAGTTCGGTACGAAGTAGATGAAACACAGATGTTCGTGAAATACTTCTGCTGACAAACGTCGAATTGACTTCTGCGGACTGCGCGCGCAATAATTTCATAAACTGGAGGGACTTCTGAAAACTTGTCTCAACAACTTCATGGACAGAGTTGATCTCACACAACTCAGTGGGTAACCAGTAAAGACAGTGAAGTTGAGGTTTCGACCCCCGATTGTGCTCATAAATAATAATTGCAGTTAGCATAATGGGTCGCATTAGTTTACCCTGAGCGCCGTGCCACTTTATAGCCCTCTTAACTAATTATTATTATTATAAACATTTATTTCCTTAACACTATGTATTGGAACAACAAAATAGTTCTCCAGATCCGAACCCAGCAGAATCGGAACAAATTAGCATATATAAAATTTGAGATGTTTTTCTTGGTTGGATATCAGATATACATACGTATATTATTTAATTTCTGAAACCAGAGTATCTAAACATCATTTTATATAGGATGTAGGCATAGTTTTAAGTGTTATTACCATATGATAAAGTTGTTTATTTAAGACTGTTTTTATCGGCTACTGACAACATTCATACTATATTCACACTGATCCTGATGATCCTTGAGAGAGAGAGAGAGAGAGAGAGAGAAATATCCTTTTTTTGATCCATTTGTCATGCTGCACCTCAACCATTCACGCATTCACTTCAAAAGCCATACTAAGTTTTCATTTTTATGAATATTATGTCGGTGACTAATTAAATCACTAACACTTTCTTTCATTTTATTGGTTTTATTGGTCGCTGAATAAGGAAAAGGATCATTGTTTTTCTTTCTTTCATCTCGAATTTCTCGGTTTTAACAGTGTTCATACTACTCTGATCCAGTCAGATGTGCTTTTTATTGTGTAAATAACAATATTAATGTTTTGGATCGTTTGGCTTCCTTGGTTAGTGCAAAGGTGATGCTACGGAGAGGACCTGCTGAAGGATGTGAACTTTTTGGGAGTTCATGAAGTGTTCACGAAGGTGGTGCCGAAGGTGACGACAACGGTGGTAGTTATGGTACTGTGACCGACGAACAAGGTGGTAACGTGGCCGAAGATGAACATATTTAAATAAAACTAAGTGTCTAAGTGTACCATATATAATCTCGTATAAACTCACAACTACGTGTAGGCTAACAATTAAAACGATGATCAGTACTGAGCGTCAAGTGTCACTTTTATCACGTTCACTATGGGTGGGGGAGGGTCTCACTTGGTACACTTTAAATATCCAATTAACAGTCTCACTGAATTCCACCACAGGCTAGGCCTACACACAAATATCTTATAAAAACAATTAAATAAATCACTGATGAAACATACGGAAGAAACGACATGATAAAATTTAAACTTTTAACCTCATGTTCACATCAAAATTAAACTGATTCACGTTATACAGTTTTAACATGATCGAGGTCTGACCTGGAAAAGCACCACGGCCAGGGGGAGAAAAATTGGTTTACTTCATGATGGCAAGCTCTTCCTCCCCCTTCCCACGGCCTACTTTAAGAACTCAAATTGTCTAAAAGTGAGTAGACGAATGACTAAATCAGGGGTTTTCAACCTTTTTCTTCTTCTGTACCCCTTGAGCTCTTTTAGCACTAGTCACGTACCCCAACCCCAGAGCGTGATTGCCGCAACATCGAGAAAGGTAAACAAACAAGCATGGTTCATTCCACCAAAGTTTTACTGAAGAAAATTTCCTATTTCTAGAGTTCAGTTAAAATCTATTAATAATAATAATAATAATAATAATAATAATAATAATAATAATAATAATAATTATTATTTCGTTACATTGTGCATTTACATTGCATATCTTACAACTTACCGTTATGCCATCGATAGCTTAAGTAAGCAAATTTGTGAGAATACAGAGCTAATATGATAATCAACTGATCTTGTCACACGTGTGCATAGAGGGAGAGACGCGCGTTGTCTGCAGCCAGCAGACTGCTTGCATGTTTACTGATTTCATTCACAGATGGCAATTTCAAGGTCGGAGAAGGATTCTGAATTTTTGCGAGGCATAGAGGATTTTTACTTTCTTTACGACTGTTTGACTTGTGGCCATTTGTCAATCATATAAATTAAAAGGGGTAGTTTCAGGACCCCATCCCGCACCTAGGCTTGCCAACTTTCTGAAATACAATTCAGGGAGATGATATATATATATATATATATATATACAGGCCATAAAGGGGGATGGGGGCGAGCCGATCCAGCTGGCGGGTTCGGGGGGGGGGCTGTAAGCCCCCGAGAAATTTTTTAACTATGACCAATTTCAAGGGCATTTTAAAGCCATATGCAGGGGGTATAAAAACATATTCTAAGGTCAATTAAGTCAATCGACGCCCCTGTGTGTATATATATATATATTTGAGTTATTCATATCAATAGTAAAAAAAAAAAAAAAAAAAACAGATTACACTGATCTACAAATTTTGAAAAAGCTTGTGCTTCGGAGATAAAATGTGTTTCCTATTATGGATTTTGGGGTGCTGAAAACGAATATGGCCATAGAAACAGTCGATTGGCTACAGTTTCCAAGAAAATTTAAGTTACACATTTTGCGTATATGTATACCATATATTAGTAACATACCTGTATAATGCAGTCACTTATATTGATTCAACCCGTCGCTTCTTTCCTTGTCTCTTGTATTCAACTTCTGGAGCATCTCTTGTTATTGTCCAGCAGGAGTCTGCTAACAATGATGGACTCCATTTCCCCTGGTAGCGTTTCTCCATCGCTGAGATATCCTGGTGGAAACGTTCACCATCTTCATCGCTGACTGCTCCGCAGTTGGCCGGAAAAAATTCCAGGTGCGAATGGAGGAAATGTATCTTTAAAGACATATTGCAGCCCATTTTTTGATAGGACAACAGCAGGTTTTCCACCAGCTCCCTGTAATTGTCAGCTTCGGTATTTCCGAGAAAATTGGTTGCTACTAACCGGAAAGCATTCCACGCTGTCTTCTCCTCACCACCTAGGATACGGTCGAACTCCTCATCTCTAAGAAGCTCGCGGATCTGTGGACCAACAAATACACCCTCCTTGATTTTTGCTTCACTGAGCTTTGGGAATTTACCACAGAGGTACTTAAAAACTGCCCCCGTTTTATCCATAGCCTTAACAAAATTTTTCATAACACCCAGTTTGATGTGTAAGGGTGGTAACAAAATCTTGCTCGATTCTACAAGTGGAGGATACTGAACATTTTTTGTTCCAGGTTCCATTGAGTGTCGGAGTGGCCAATCCTTCTTGATGTAATGAGAAGTCCTAGCCCGACTATCCCATTCACACAGAAAACAGCAATACTTAGTGTAGCCCGGCTGCAGTCCAAGCACGATAGCAACAACTTTCAAGTCACCACAAACCTGCCACTGATGTTTGTCATAGTTTATGCAGTTGAAAAGTTGTTTCATGTTGTCATATGTTTCCTTCATGTGGACTGCATGACAAACTGGAATTGATGGCAATGCGTTGCCAACATGCAACAAAACAGCTTTTAGACTCAACTTCGATGAATCAGTGAACAGCTAAGCGAAATCAGGATTGTCCACAACAGTTGGTCATTTGGATCTCTCCTTATAATATTGTTTCACCATCTCAGGCAAGTATTCTGGTATAAAAAGATTGTTCAATCCCTTACCCGTCATTTTTTTCGCGAACTTCTAGCCGGACAGAAGTGCTCTTAGTGATAAATCGTTGATAATTTATTGTATTAGACAAATTCAATGGTTCGAAGGATAAGAAAGCGTCTTGGATTCCGTCGGAAACTTACCTGCCGAGTTCACAGCCGTCCCAGCCGTCACGTGTGGAGGAGAAGAACGAGAACAAGGCCCGGGAACCTGCAAATGCTTAAATTGATTTCTACTCAGCTTGCTGGAGGCGACAAGAATCATGAACCTGAAGTTTTAATGAGTACCCTTAATAATTTTAGTGCAGATAGATTATGTGCTTTTAAATCATAGCGATTTTATCGTATTTGTACTGTTAAATATGATTTTTATCCTTGTACTAATGTTACTAGCCAAGTGTTTCGTGAAAAATCCCCAGCAACGTGGGTTGCATTCTGTTAGCGCTCCTTGCTATTTTACTACGTTCAATAATAATCCTGACTTATCTTATAATCTCGCGGTAATGAAGGAAAATCCTAATACCCGTACTCACTTACCTTGGACGAAATTTAGTAGATATGCTAAGCTTGGTTTTAATTATCAAATACTTGCTTATGGTAGCAAGGCTACAATTTTTAATCGTAAACAACCTTGGTTTTCAACTGAAGATACTGCAGTACAGTTTGGTCATTTTATTATTAATAATGATATCCCTGTAGGCAGTGATGGGCAGTATCTAGATACATGTATCGCCGATACGTATCGATCGATACTTTTGTATCGGTATCGGTATCGCTTTAGCTACTTGACAAAAGTATCGATTTATCGGTATCGCTAAGGTCAATTTTCTTAAATGTATCGAAAAAAATCGATACTTCGATACATCGATACATTAATTAATAAGAATTTTTAAATATTTAAATAGATGTTATAATATGACACTACTGAGTTATATTTATGAATATACATAAATAATAGTATTATTAAATATTTATTTAATGACAGTACTACTCTACTGGTCACGTCACACAGTACGGCGCAACGTTTAAACACGTTTGTACTTGTGTTATTGAGATTAATTAACCATAATATAGAAACGCTCATAATATAGAAACGCTCATATAATATAGAAACGCTCATTGGTGTTGCAGCACTATTGGCCACGCCCACTCGGTGTTGAGTTTAAACAGGTTCATACTTGTAACGCAGCGATTCCTCTTGGGTGACGGAAGTCATTCTCTCCATCCTCTGCTCCTGTAGAACGGTTGTTTAGTTTGGCTGGTCACATTCACGCTCCAAAAAGGAATAGACTGTCTGACCAGATGTTTAGCCAGCTGGTATTTTTGAAGGGTAATAGTAATTACTTTTAATTGTTAGTGTAATATTTTCAGTCATTCATGTATCCTACAAAATTAAAACATACTTTCATTAAATAAAGCAATTGTTTTTATTTACATCTATAAAACCCATTAAAATGTCGTTGATTTTACTTACAGTGCGTACAAATTACTAGTATAAACAAAATATCTAATACCTACATATTAAATGAATAATTATAAAAATGTACCGGCGATACATGTATCGGCGATGCATGTATCGGTATCGGTATCGCTTAAGACATCTAGAAAGTATCGGCGTATCGGTATCGCCTAAGACGTTCTTCATGTATCGATGTATCGGTATCGCTTTAGCGATTTTCATGTATCGATGCCCATCACTGCCTGTAGGTGATTATAATGTTTACCCTGATTTTTATATTAAAACTACTCATTATGTTGTTCTTAAAGATTTTGTTGGTGTTTAATATAATAATATGATTTATTTTTTTATTATTATCCTTTACATTAAATTTTATAGTTATCGGCTACCCAGGCATGATGGGACTTACCTTTGGTATTTTTGTGGACTTAGAAAATTTTTGCATTCTATCAGTGACGTCAGGTGGCCCAAGTTGCAGATTCGCCTCTTAGTATTACCTAGGCGAATCAACGGAGAGACAATTTTTGCTAAAAATAGATTTATCGCTTCAAATTATTCGACCGGATGTGATCCAGACAGAGAAATCCTTAATTTTGCTAGCATTACTACTCATTTCCGGTAAGAAATAAAAGACTCTGACGTCTCGGAGTTTAAAATATCACCGGATACGTCACTGTTAATAGTTTTAGCGATTTTTAACAATTTTTTATACCTTATACGTCATCAGTAGTATAACCGCAAAGGGCTAAATTTACATATAAAGAGATAATATTAATAATGCCGGGCAAAAATCATCTTATGGCAGCCTCGCCAGAGTTAGACCTTAGCCTCGCAGAGTTAGAAAAAATGCCTGGAAAAGTATCATGTTACGAAGATATTAAATTTAATATGCTCTGCCAATCCTTCTTGATGGAATTATAAGTCCTAGCCCGACTATCCCATTCACACAGAAAACAGCAATACTTAGTGTAGCCCGACTGTAGTCGAAGATCTGTCTACAACTTGTCAGTCACCACAAATCTGCCACTGATGTTTGTCATAGTTTATGCAGTTCTAAAGTTGCAGTTTCATGTTGTCATATGTTTCCTTCATGTAGACTGCATGACCAACTGGAATTGATGGCAATACGTTGCCAACATGCAACAAAACAGCTTTTAGACTCAACTTCGATGAATCAATGAACAGGCTCCACTCATCAGGATTGTGAATAATGTTGAGAGCTGCCATCAGACCATCGATGTCGTTGCAAGCTACAAGGTCACCTTCCATGATGAAGAATGGGACAAAATCTTTTTGACGATCACGAAACTTACACACTCTAACATTTTCAGCGAGGAGATTCCACTGCTGCAATCTGGAGCCCAACAGCTCTGCCTTACTCTTTGGCAGTTCTAAATCTCTGATAAGGTCGTTTAATTCATTTTGAGTTATCATGTGCAGTTTAGAAGATGTCAAGTTATAAACAAATTCAGAGTCTTGTGAAGTTGAAGGCTTACAAGTTTCGCAGGTTCCTTCATTCTCCTCGTCCTCTGACTCCAGGGAGAATGAGTGTGGGGGCTCAGGAACGGGTAGTCCTTCGCCGTGAGGTACCGGGCGTATAGCAGAGGGTATATTCGGATATTGTAAAATCCACTTTTTCTCTTGCAAATACCTTTCTTGACTGGAGGCACCATGCAGAAGTAACAATTGCTGACATGATCTGTTCGTTCCCTCCACACCATTGGCACTGCAAAACGTATAGATTTCCTTTTCCGATTCAACCACTGGCGAAGGTTTGTTGCACAAGTATTGCAGCATATGTGTGGGGCCCAGCTCTTGTCCTGATCTCCAATCTTACAGTCAAAATAAAGGTGATAGGCTTTCCTAATCACGGCGGTTATAGCACGCTTTTGTGATGCAAAAGTCAATTCTCCACAAACATAACAGAAGTTATCCAAACTGTTTGTTCACGCAATTACGAGGTATCTTTGTTCAAATTAGGCTGAAAAAAATTCAGTTTCAAAAACAAACACTAAAAAGAGTTTGATAAGGGTGCACTGTATGACTTCCGCGAATGAACTGATGCTGTGGCGTAATATGTAGACGCCTGTGACACATCGACGCCTTGACTCTACTGCGCGTAGTTATATATTTTTTTATTTTAATAAATTAATGTAATTATATTGCATTTTAATAATTTTAAATTAGGTAAGGTTAAGTTAGGTTAGTATTCCATTTATATTAATATAAAAAACATTATGGGAAGCAATATGTTAAAATGATCCAATCTATTTTTTAATAAATAATTTACAAATACATAATGTAATAGATAAATTTAAAATTACATTTTATTGTATAAATATATATATATATATATATATATATATATATATAATATATATATATATATTTACATTAATTTATTAAAATAAAAAAATAGAACTACGCGCATGCGCAGTAGAGTCAATGCGTCGATGTGTTACAGGCGTCTACATATTACGCGATAGATGCAGTCCAGTTACTAGGGTGCAGGGTTGCCTGATATCTTTATAAATAGAGCCAATTGACAATTTTAGGCATCATTTTCGTATTTAGTGACCCAAAATTTGTAAAGATTGACTACTTTTATTTCCGAAGCATTTTGGCTGTAGACCAGTGTTATTTAAAGGTTAATAATATGCAAATGATAAGGTGATACCAAATTACATATTTAAAGAAAACTATTCTCAAATTGTAAGATATCCGGGAGATTAGGATAACGTTCCGGGAGCCGGGAGAACACACACGATTCCGGGAGTCTCCCGGCGAATCCGGGAGGGCCGGGAGGGTTGGCAAGCCTACGCGTACCCTAGGTTGAGAAACACTGCTCTAAATGACTAGTTGCGAATTCTCTCTCTCTCTCTCTCTCTCTCTCTCTCTCTTATCTGAAACTTAGAAACACATTTTAAAAACACATTTTAAATTATCTTTTCGAAAATTTACAATGAAACATAATTATTATTCGTTGTTAATTTTCCTAAATTGGCGCATTATGTTAACTAGCAAAAATCCCTGTCCTACGGGCGGGATATTCTTTAAACTAATTAAAATTTGCCATTTACAGTTACTCACGAATTAACTTAAATTTTAAATGCAGCGTCATACATTTTACTTGAAGCTCACGAAGCAGTTAAATTTCAAATACAACTTGTTACATTTTTTTTTTTTACTTATCATGGCTTCCGATGCGGCACTACAAATTTTGATGGCTACATTTTTTCTAAATTTATTGACCAACTTCATTTTCTTCATTCCATGAAAGTGTACGAAACTGTAAAAGCCTGTTGGGACTTGGGTTATTTTAAGAAAATTTTAGAAGTTCAAAATCTTAATATAATTTTTTAAGGGGATAAATCGGGGTAATTTTTTTTGCGACACCCGATCTGGAAAAAAGTTGCTGAAAACATTTAAGGGATCCCAGAGGGTGTTGTCACCAAGTTTCATGAAAATCAGTCCAGCCGTTTGGAGCTGAACATGAGACAGACAGACAGTATTATGGTATGACAAGCAAAAGATCGGCGCTACGCCCCGATTTTGCTAGATCTGTGGCGCTTGGGCTTTCGGCCCAAACCGAATTGTGGGCCTTCGGGCATATTTTATTTTGAACATCAGTAGCCACAGATTTTACTTGAAGCTCACGAAGCAGTTAAATTTTAAATACAACTTGTCACATTTTTTTTTTACTTATCATAGCTTCCAATGCGTAGCTAAAATTTTTGAAGGCTACGTTCTTTTCTAAATTTATTCACCAACTTCATTTTCTTCTTATTATTACTAGTACAGTTCCCGTCGCTTCGCTGACGGTTAGACAGGCTAAACTACACAAAAGAACGCAGCCGTGAAAATTTTGAGCTTCACATTGTGTCAACATTTCTGAATCTGGTATCTCCCAAAACCTCCTCACCCCCATTCATGCAACTTGGGGGCTAACCCCTCCCCACTACCCCACCCCCACCCTTCCCCCATTACTGCCCGGGATAAATTTCACAAGCAGTCAAACAGACAGGCTAAACTACAGAAAAGAACACAGTCATGAAAATCTTGAGCTTCACATCGCCGCCCGTAATACAATTTCTGAATTTTTTTCTCACAATTTCTGAAAGTGTGATGGACGGACGGACGGACGGACGGACGGCTCTCTTATTATAGTATAGACTAGCAGAGATACCCGGCGTTGCCCGGGATGTAAGGGTGTGTCAAAATAAGGTAAAAAGATGAACAAAACTAAATGAACACATAAACACAAAGTTTTGGTAATTGTTTTTATTCCTTGAAAACATCAGACATTTTGTAGCACTTCAGTGTAAACAATGTTACGTGTTTTTCCATTGGGTGTCAAAACATAAAGATTGCGAGGTGTTCCAACTTTTTTGGGCCATTGTCACCCATAGCAAAAGTCACACTCAAATGTCAAAATGCAAAAACTTATTCCTTAAACTTATATTTTAAAAAGTTCTCGAAAATAATGATTTTAAGCTTTTTTGTGTTAAAATGAAAAAACTTATTCCTTAACCTTATATTTTAAAAAGTTCTCGAAAATTTTGAAACTTTTATGCACCATTAGATTCCCCGTGAAAAGTTATATCTGATTCACTACCTTAAACACTATTTGGTGCAGCCATATTCATTTCAATAGAGAACAAACAAACAGACAAACAGAAAACAAACAAACTTCCTCTTTTTTATAGTATAGATTACTGGCGGCAATGTGAAGCTCAAGATTTTCATGACTGCATTCTTTTCTATAGTTTTATCGCGGTGCTGGGGCCTTCGGGCCCAGTAATTGGTGGGGGGAAGGAGTGGGGGGGCTGGTCACACATATATTTTCGTTCATTACTTATCCCCATCCACCATATGAAGTTTGGTCGAAATCGGTTCAGAAACGTAAAAGTTTTTTCTGCGGACAGACGGAGAGACAGACAGACAGACACATTTTCGACAAATTATAGTAGTGATGATCTACAGATCTACAGAAGCTAAGGCTAACAAAGACCCTAAGATCCACTCTAAGGCTAGCCCGAGAGAAAGGAAAGAGTAGGGGGTTAAGAGAAGGGAGGAGAATAAGGGGTTAAGTAAGGAGCAACACCTATCATTCGTGGGTTAACATTCATTCAGAAAAAGAGGAAAAAAGTCTCACCATCATCATCCGCCGGCCACTGCCGACAAGTCAGAAAAATAGTCGGAGAAAATAGGAGAGGGGTGAAAGATGAAAGAAGTAAAATAAGAACGCTTACAAACCATGCAAACACAGTCTTAACTCACTGTCATACCATGCAAACTACAAACATGCAAGTAAAGAGTTACAGACATGCAAAGGAGATAAGGAAAAAAAAAAAAAAAAAAAAGTAGGTACAGTTAAACAAAAAGTGGGTTAGTTTACGCTACGAGCTACATCTACGTTCGTGTTAGTCTAATTTTTTTTTTTTTTTTTTTTGCTGGCATCACACGCTGGCATGTCACAAGCTGGCATTCATCGTCAACAGACTCATCCTCGAGCACCACCACCAGAGCTCCTGTTGTTAACTTTCTTTTTTAATTTTAAACAACGTTAATACTTTTAAAATGTCTGTCAAGACGGTTCTTAAACATATTAACGCTGGTAGAATGAACGACTGACGCGGGAAGATTATTCCATTTATCAATTACTTTAAACGTAAAGAAGTTTTTAGCGATATTAGTAATGAAACGTCTGCCACGCAACTTAAATCCGTTATTGCGAGTATTACTATTATCGAAAGTGAACAGTTTGTCAAAATTTACGTTATCGATGTTATTAACGATTTTGAAAACTTCAATAAGCTCCCCCCTTAATCTTCTAGTTGCGAGTGAATACAAGTCTAACTCTTTAATCCTATCTTCATAAGGCTTATTGCGCAATGACGGAATAGTTTCGTGGCACGACGCTGAACCCTTTCTAACCTATCAATATCCTCACGCAAGTACGGGCACCAAAACTGAACGGCATATTCTAAATGAGGCCTGACTAGGGACTTGTAAAGGGGCAATATAATATCCTTCGATTTAAATTCGAAATTACGCGCTATGAAGCCTAACATCCTATTAGCTTTTGCGCAAGACTCCAGGCACTGGTTCCTAACCTTTAAATCTTTAGTTACGCGTACGCCTAAATCTACTTCCTCGTCAACGCTCGCTAACTCCCTATCATCCATCGTGTACGCGTAATTATTGTTGCGAGAACCTATATGCAAAACTTTACATTTATCTACGTTAAATTGCATCTGCCACTTATCCGTCCACTCCATAATCCTGT
This sequence comes from Bathynomus jamesi, assembly GCA_023014485.1. Lineage (NCBI taxonomy): Eukaryota > Metazoa > Arthropoda > Malacostraca > Isopoda > Cirolanidae > Bathynomus > Bathynomus jamesi. Next base: position 4,690 of record JAJOZX010008864.1, on the reverse strand, counting down.
CTACATCGTCTTGGATCCTATTTCTATCGTCCTCGTTAACAACCTTACCGCCTATTTTAGTATCGTCCGCGAATTTTGACACGTTACTAGTCAATCCTACATCTATGTCGTTAATGTAAATTACGAATAACAATGGGCCTAACACTGAACCCTGTGGGACACCGCTACCTACCTCTAACCACCCCGATTCACTACCATTAACTACGACCCTCTGCCTCCTAGCACGAAGCCATTCTTCTAACCAGTTAGCTACCTGACCGCGTATACCGTGCGCTTTAACCTTCGCAATTAGTCTCCTATGCGGAACTGTATCGAACGCCTTTTTAAAATCTAAATAAATAACGTCAGCTGCCCTATGCCTATCGTATTCGCGCACTATTTCGTTATAAAATTCTAACAAATTAGTTAAACAAGACCTATGGCGTCGAAACCCGTGCTGACTACTATTAATCAAACCCTACTTTCTAAGTGATCGATAATACGATCCCTAACTACGGATTCCAAAAGTTTACCGACAATTGACGTTAAGCTAATGGGCCTATAATTGCTAGGTACCGCGCGGTCGCCTTTTTTAAAAATAGGCGTGACGTTAGCTAATTTGAAGTCTTCAGGAATAATCCCCGTTTCGAGTGACTGATTAAAAATCTTCGCTAAGGGGCCTACGATAACGTCTTTCAAATCTTTCAAATGTCTAGGATAAAAGCGTCAGGGCCTGGAGCCTTGCTAACTTTTAGCCTATCGATATAATGCGCAATCTCAGCCTCGTAAACAGTTATTTCATCTAAAATAGTCCTCGCTACTAAATGGAACGATATCGTCAACGTCGGGGACATTATTTACGTCTTCTACGGTAAAAACTGTCGCAAAAAAGTTATTGAAAATACCCGCCATCGCCTGAGCGTCAGAAGCCAAAGCGCCATTTACATTCACTCGAGGGCCTATGTTATCTTTTACCGGCTTACGATTATTTACGTATTCAAAAAACTTTTTTGGATTATGTTTACTATCCGCAGCTATAAGTATCTCTAAATTACGCTTGGCATTCCTAACTGATCTTTTAACCTGACGTCTAAGCTCGATATATCTATTAAAGTTAGCTACCTGGCCATTACGCTTACTAAGTCTATACGCTCTATTACGCTCGTTTATAAACTCTCCTATGTCCCTACTCCACCACTTCGGTCTACCACGATTACTAGCGCGCTTGGGCCTACGAGGAATAAACTCCCTTTCAATATTCCTAAAACTTTCTTTAAACGCCACCCAACGCAAATTTGTGTCATTACCCATAAATAAGTTATCCCAGTCCACTACTCTCATCCTATCCGCAAAACTATCAAAATTAGCCCTACGAAAATCAGGGATTTCTATTATGTTACTATCCTGGTGTTTTCTATCAATAACTTAAACCTAAGAATTTGATGATCGCTACATCCTAAACTCTCGCCTACTTCTAAACCTTCGACTATATTCTCGCCGTTCGTCATCACCAAATCTAAAATATTACCACCGCGCGTTGGTTCGGTAACTATCTGTCGTAAAAAGTTATCGTCCATAAACTCAACCAATCTCAAACCCTCTTCATTACCCGTAAAATTCTCGTAATTAACATTAGGGCAGTTAAAGTCTCCGACAATTATACTATTCCGATTGTCAATAAAATTACCAAGAAGTGAGTAAAATCTAGCATCTATATCGAGGGGTTGAACGGGAGGTCTATAAACAACAACAAAAATAAAACTAATACTACGCGCCCTAACTTCAACACAGATCGCATTAATTGCTGCCGGAAAATCTAACTTAACCTCGATAGCCCTAATAGTCCAGGCAATTTGTAGTTAGACCTGGGCAAAATTGCTTCAGAAGCTTTCTAAACTGTTTCCAGCTCAGGAACCATTGCCGAATAACATATCCAAAATCCGACAAAATTGGACCCCGGGAACACCTCCAAAAATGAAATTCAAAATAGCGGACTGGATGTTTCCTACGAAAAAAAAATATATATAATTTACGCTTTTATTTATAGAGATACATTTGATGCTTTTTCTTTCAGTTGTAATGTTTTAAATAATTCAACAATATACAACACAACCAGTTATTACGCAAATATAATGTTATATAGCTTTTTACAGATTTTTATAATCAATAATACAACAATTATTTTTTTCCCAGTTTCAAGTTATGTTCATTACAGAAGAAGTGATACCTGGTCACAAACATACAGAAATTAATCCTCTTCATCACTATCATCGGATAGATTACCGGTACTTGGGTTGTTATCGCAACCACTGATTTGGCACTCGCCACAAGCGGCTGAACAGGGCATTCCATTACGCTTGCATCCACATCTTGAAGTAGCACATTTCGTCTTGCAGGAGCAGCGGATCATGTTGAGTAGATAATTTGGAGCTGGTGGCTTGTCGCAGGCTGTAGGGTAGTAGGAATTATTCTTTACATACCAACCCCACTGTTCTGCATCGATCTTCTCTTCTGTAGACTTCCAGATTAGTATTTGAAAGTATGTGCGAAAGCTGTGGTACTTTGTGGACGCATCGGTAGGTGGCAAACGTTCGGGTGTAACAAAAGATTTAGCTGTAGCTACCTTTTCAACTAACATTCGATGACGTAGTGCGTTAGTGGATTCAAGTGTTTTGCAGCCATACAACAGAAGCATTGCCTTTCTTCCAGCGGCTTCAATGTCAGAGTGTTGGCAACAATCAGAACAGAATGTATTTGTAACTGGACGGAGTTCAGCCACCTTCATCAGTGTGTCGAATGCTTTGGCTTTACCGATCGAAAAAATTCTGGATGTGCTATCACAGCCCGTGAAAGCATGCACAAATAGGAGATACTTGCAGATGTCATTGCCTAACAATGATTGAATGCTGAGAATATCATACACAGGATTAGGAGATGGTCCCCGTCTTATATCGCTGCGATAGTACAACTTGAAACCACTGTCCTTGGCATGGTACAGAAGGAGAATCAGCAAGTCGGTGTCTTCCCCTATTACTGTTGTAGTTGCATTTTCTGATGAGGAAACTGCTGCACGAACGATGTCCACATCAGCATCCCATCTGCGTTGTGAACAGTACACCCGTGCTTCTTCAACATCTCACCTACGAGGGAAATAAATGCTTGCTTGTTGTTTTCATTAGCCAAGAAGTGTTCCTTCTGGCCAACAAACTTCATGCTTGGACTGAGATTCACATTTCTGCTTGTCTTGGTGCTGCGTCTTCTGTGGGTCATGTCCTTGATCGTAGGAGAGCTGCTGTAGCCATCAAAAACAATGATTGCTTTTCCATATGTTTTCAGAGTGAAATCGGCATATGAGTTGGCGATGCTGTCATATGTTTCATCTTGCCAGGAAACACGATGTAGTAGAGATCCACCATCCAATACGTACTGGTCTGTGCACTGAATTTCTTGAACTTCTTCCATGCGTAAAGTGTCAGTGTATTTGATTATTGCATGAGCTAGCTGAGACTTATCGGGTTTCCTCAAGATACTTCGTGATTCGAACAATGCAGGAGGATATGCACACAGTTCGTAACACATGACATCTTCAAGATTCATGTCTCCGCCAGTGGCAACAGTCATCATTCTTTGAAACAGTAGTGCAGGATCTACTTCTATATCTGAAGCATCAGTGATCACAACGGCAGAAGCAGATCCTAGTGTTTTCACTTTGTCAGATCTTTTGGCAGAATATGTAAAGGCTTGTTTCCCAATCATTTTTACGACAATGTTCGTACCGATTGAATGCAATTGATGAACGTTAACTCCAGGATCAGCAGTTAGCCCTGTTACAATGTTGCAGAGACCCGAGGTAGAATGGAATGGGGATAAGGATTCCAGACGTTCAAGTACTTTCTTCATGTCATTACTGTCCTGATTTGTCTACTTCCCCTCATTTCCTTGTGCTGTTCACTACTTTCCAACAAAACTCTGGTGTATTCCTGCATTGCTAAGTTATAAGTGGAACACAGAGGCATAGAAAAGAGCCACGTTGTCCTTTGGATGTCTGTAAATCCACTTCCGCGTGTCAGTCCGCCTCTGCTTTTCAGGGAACGCATTAGTACTTGTTCTATCACCAGGTCTGTGCCGAGTCCGGCCCATAATCTGTCGCTTTTTCTTACCACAAACTTACCTTCCTGGAACATTTTGTTAACGGCTGGATTTTCAGAAGGCAAACTTAACATTTTCTGCAGGTACAGGTATATCGATTTCAGGTAATTGTGATGTCCGGCTGCTGCAATTATGGGGATGGTCTCCAGCATAGCTTGCAAGTGCAAATCCAACGAGCCGGTTCTGTCTGCTGTTATCAAGGAACGTGCAATGTTGATCATTCGCTGATATTCCAACCAGAGTTGACTTGTTTGCGAAGTAGATTGTAGGTCAGTTTTCTTCGCATCCAAAGTGGTAGCAATCTGAGACAATGCATTCGAAGATTCCACATCCTCAACTGATTGTTTGGCGGTCATAACATCGTCGAGCAGGTCACAAGCTTCCTTATGGAGGTCATGAGGAGTTCCATCTTCATTACGAGGGAAAACGTCTGCGACTAGTAAGGTACTAAGAGCTGCATCTACTATCATATGACCACGTATCGCTCTTGAAACAGCTTTTCCAGACATCATGTGTTGTACGGCATTTGGTCCGTATATTTCTTGAAGTACTTCAGACAATC